>UCOH01006050.1:0-29635 GCA_900474275.1 Synergus japonicus
TATATATATATATATATATATATACAAGGGGGGCCCTGCCCCCCTGCGCCCTTTGCACGCCGACCCACCATCAGAATTTTGATGAATTCTTCGATTTATGAGCGTTTTATTGTGGTCTTACAAGCGTTTTATGATAGTCTTTTAGTGCTTTTATGGAGTCCTATGGGGATCAGAACCCTAAACTAAACCTTAACTTTACCTAAACCTTATGGGATCTTATATGAGTCTTCTGAGATTTTAATGAACGTTTTATGGAAATCTTACGTTAATTTTATTGGGTTCCTGTTGGGGTCATATGGGATCCTATTGGGTCTTACGTGTTTTATGGTAGTCTCTTTGGTCCTTTGGGGTTGAGACCCTAACTTAATCTTTTGAGATTTTCAGGGACTTTTTATTTGGGTTTTATGGGGTATTATGGAAGTTGTATGATGTCTTATGAGGTGTTATGGTAATCTTTTGGGGTCTTATGGAATTTTTATCTTTTTGGGGCTTTATGGGGTCTCATTTTGATCATATGGTGGTCTTACGGGGTTCTAATGAGATTCTTGATACAGCGGCAGCGGTGAAATTAAGGGGTCACTTGATCAATGGGTTCAAAAAGGGCGCGGTTTCACCAGGGTCACGTGATCATGGGAGTCAAAAGGGGCGTGTCGTTATGGAGTCACATGATCTTTTGTGATGGAGATGAAAATAACCTAACCCGAAACCTTACCTAACCTAACCTAATTTGGTCCAATTGGGGTCATATAGGGCTTTATGGTAGGCTAATAGTGGTCTTATTAGGACCTTTGGGTTTGAGACCCTAAGCTAACCCTAAACCTTACCTAAACCCCGTTAGAATCCCTTCATGAGGTCACGTGATCGAGAGGGGTCCCGTTTTCTCTTGGGGGTCACGTGACTACTCATGAGGTCACGAGATCTAGAGGGGTCAATTTTTTTACATTTATTACAATGAGGGTCCTCATGAGGATTCCCGTTTCCTCTTAGGGGGTCACGTGACCCCTCTCAATTTCTGACACAGCGGCGGCGGCGTGATCTTTTTATAATATAGATAGATAGATATATGCAGTCCTCAGTGCTGACATAAGAGTGTTTGCTCGTCACTTTAAATGCAATTCAAGCTGGATTTTAATTGCATTAGCAAACTGTCCGTCTACCCTTGAAGCCGGCCAGTTTACAAGAGTGTATGTATGTAATGTCTGCATCTTTACCAAAATCAGTTCTTGTGAGTATACACTGCATTGGATGGTCTGTGAGATGGCGTGTAGTGCTGGCCCCAACTTCGTAACAACTAGCACACAGGTCGTAATCATAGCAAACCAGGCACTTATATCTTCGACCCCGAAAATTTCCTTTCAGACAAGAGTCACAACTTACTCCTGTAACATAAACATCTTTTTAAAGATAAGATTAGTCCATCGACATATACAAATAGACTGCGGGACGCTGTAGGAAAGCGCGTACTAATGCGGCAGAGAGAGAAATTGCAACGGTGGGTAATTTTGGCTCTATCTAGCTAAAACTAATTGGTTGAGAGTATTTTCGGTGGGTGGAACTTGGTGGAACTCAACCAATTAGCTTCGGCGAGCAAGAGACAAAGCTACACCCCTTTGCAACTTCTCTCTCTTACGCATTAGCACGCGCTTTCCTACAGCGTCCCGCAGTCCATTTCTATATGTCGATGGATTAGACACGCAATTGAACATGGAAAAGAGAAAACACTTTTTAGTGGCTTCCTTGTAATAATGTTACTGAAAAATCAAATTCACAAATATTCAAATTCCAAAAAAATTTGAATTCCTCTCACAAAAAGCATTTTTGCTATTTTAAATTTTAGAATAAATAATCAAATCATGTACCGAAAATGTTTTTTTAACAAATCTTGAAATTTACCGATAGTTCAAATTCGTCATGAAAGATGACGCATTTATAGGTAATAAATTGTTAATTATAATAATAATTATAATAATTAATTTATAACCTGTATAATTTATCAATTATAGTAGCGATAAATATTGTCAACAAATGATAAATAATAAACATCCAATATATTAATCATAAAAGCTTAGCCTAGAAACGTCATAAAGACAGTACGCAAGGGGAGCAATCCTAAACAAGCATACGAGCAAAAGAGACAGTCCATAAGTCTATTCAGGTAAAGATAAAGATAGAATTGACGACTGGCTTTGCAGGTTAAAGAGTATAGAATCTATAAGCGCCTTTCCTAAAATAAAATCAAATCTTTGAAGACGTCGTCCATTTCCCCTTCATACCTATGTTATGTATGCCAAATTGCCAGGAGGCGCATGAATATGCCCCAAATTCTGTTTTCCCTAAAATTTATTTGTCCGAAAATCAGTTGATCGAATAGCAATTTGCTATAATTTTTATATTTCCGAATTATCGTTTGACATAATTTTTATTTTATCGAATTATAATTTGACATAATTTTTACAATACCGAACTATTATTTAGCATAATTTTTACCCTGCTAGAAGTAAAGAGATAAAAATCCTATCCCTTTCTATCCATAAGATAGAAAGGGATAAAGATTGTTTATGCACTTCTACCTTTCGTCTATCCCCGTCTATCTCTTTCTAACTCTATATTAATCCACATCCACGCCTCTTTTTGAATCTCCTCTTTTCTATTCCTTTTTATTTTTTTCTTATCTATATTCCCGTCTACCTCTTTCGATCCCTACTTATCTACCTCTTTCAATCTATTGTCTATCCCCGTATATCTCTTTCTATCTCCTTTTCAATCAGTGTTTGCTCCATCTTTTTGAATCCTCACTTCTCTATCTCTATTTATCTCTCGCCTATTTCAGTCTATCTCTTTCTATCTCCTTGTTATTTAAAATCGCTCTTATCTCTTTCAATCCTTTCTTCTCTATGCCTTCCTATCGTTCGCCTATTCATGCCTATCCTTTTCTGTACCCTTGTCAATCTAAACTCGCTTCAATCCCTTTCAATCTCCAGTTCTCTATCCCTTTTTACTTCCATCACAATCCACGTCCACGCCTATCTCTTTGAATGAACACATCTCTATCTCTATCTATCTCTCGCCTAACACAGTCTATCTTTTTTTTTAATCTCCTTGTTACTCAAAATCGCTCTTATCTCTTTCAATCCCCACTTCTATATTCCTTCCTATCTTCCGTCTATTCTTGTCTATCCCTTTCTATTTCCTTGTCAAACTCAATTCGTTCCTATCTCTTTCAATGTCTTCTTATCAATCTCAGCTTAATTTTTTTCTATTCAAATTCACCCTTGTCTATTTCATTTCGGTTCAAAAATTTCACTAAAAAAAAGTATTTATTATTTGCAATTATTTTAGGAGAATATGGGAGGCGTGACCATAGCCACATAAGTACACTGCCTGTCAGAAATATGCAATCATCTAAAAAGGGCTTAAATTTGGATTTAAAATATGTGAAACGTTTAAATTGATTGATTTTATCATTTGATATGAAACGTTTATTTGATTCATTGTCCTACTTTCTTTGCGCCAACTATAAGTCCTCACACAATGCAAGGGAATAATTTTTAAATTATACCAATAAGTTTTTAGATTACCAAAAAATGTGCCTTTAAAATAAGCCAAAGAAATTTTTTAAATGTTCAATATTTCAAAAGTTATTGCTATTTATATAAAACGTTAATATTTGGCGTTTTTTTTTTCAATAACTTGCTTAAAAATAGACAAAACGATTAATGGGTTAATTTTAAGCAAAGTTTTTAACTTACTTAAAGGAAAAAATGTAATCTTCGATGTGTAATTAAGGGAACTTAAACTATAATTGCAAAAAAGGTGGTCTCATAAATTCTGACGGGTAGTGTATATTCCCCCAATTTACTCCTAAATAAATAAATAACATACATCTCTAGAAAAGCGGATTAGAGACGAATAGACGAGTGATAGATTTAGAGGTTAGTAATAAGGAGATTAAAAAAAAGAGGTTTGTGATTATGATAACTGCCAAAAAGATTGAAAAAGAATTTGATAAACATAAGAGATAGATTGGGATAGTGCTACATTGAATGAGTAATATTGGTTTTTACAACATAACTCCTAAATTTTTCGTTAGCTCAGTGGATTAAGCGCTGTACTGCGGACTTGATACGCGCCGGTTCACGTCTCTATAGATGCAGATTTTTCAGTGTTATATGCGTTAGTGGTAAGATTAGAATAATATTTATATATAAAATATTGTATTTATAAAATTATTATGAGTTTTTAAAATATTAAAATTAATAAATTAATAAGGGAGAGATAGCTGTAGGGATAGAAAGAGATAACAATTCCTGTTAAAGGAGATGAATTTAGGGATAGAAAGAAATAAAAAATTTTTCTGTATAGAGATAAACTGAGAGATAGAAAGGGATATATATCACCGGACACATAGATACAGTAGTGGGTAGGAAGAAATAGAGTTTTCGGGATGTAAGTCGGCTACTTGAAAGAGAGGCGCATGAATATACCCCAAATTCTATTTTCCCTAAAATTTATTTGACCGAAAATCAGTTGATGGCCGAACTGCCATTTGTCATAATTTTTATAATACCGAATTACTGTTTAGCATAATTTTTATTTTTTCGAATGAGTATCTAACCTAAAATTCATTTCACCGAATCACCACCTGTCATAATTCCCATCTAACCGAAATCCCATGTCCTATCCTATATACATAGAAAATAGATGACCTGTCGAGTGTCCACAGTTTATTCGTGATCTGATTGGTTGAAAGATGGCCACATGGGATCGTCACAAGTGCGTAACTTGTGCGCGGTGTGATGTTCTAGTAACAGAAATTTCATTTGTCCTAAAATGGCGTCCGACAATTTGATTGAATTCGGAAAAATAAAAATTATGCTAAATAAAAATTCGGTATTGTAAAAATTATGTCAAATTATAATTCGATAAAATAAAAATTATGTCCAACGATAATTCGAAAATATAAAAATTATGGCCAATTGCTATTCGATCAACTGATTATCAGTCAAATAAATTTTAGGGAAAATAGAAGACGTTAGCAAAGATAGATTCCAGGCCTATGTATGTAAATTACAAGGATAAGATCCTCGGCGACAACTACGGAACCTAACAAAGATCCACGGCGACGACTATACGGAACCTAATGCAGATCTTCGGCTACGACTAAAGTTCCCTTTCCATACCTACCCGCGTAAAACTAATAGAGACAAACTCTTCTTTCATATATAAAAGATAAAGATAGTACCACCGAATTTTCCAAATAAATAACGCTATAATAGACTAAGCTAAACAGTTCAATTTTCTCCGTCGAATCAACCAGTAAAATGATTAATTAAAGTTCAATCCATCGAGCTCAGTCAGTTCAAATTTGTTATCAGTATCATCAGTTCAAGTCATCTAGTTTACGTTTTAATTAGCAGTTAAATTTTTCAAATCAACCAACGTCAATCAAATTATAAAATGATTGAGTAGTCAGTTACCCTTCATCATTCACTTTGTAAAATAATCGATCCCAATTGTTTGTCCGTATTTCTTTATCAAAATCTTAAAATTTAAAAGTGAAACCATTTTACATGTTGTGAAACAGTTATCTGTTTATCAAAGATAAATATCTTAAATGTATGTGCGCAAAAGTTCTTGTCATCAACTGCCAACGATTACATCTGCATCTAAGGAAGGACTGCTTGGATCTTCCGGTACAAAAAACTAACGATTAAAAACGTTTCCCGTTAGCCATTACCATTTATCTTAAGGGGGTATTCTAGTCTAGAGGTACAAATATTGAGTGTTTTTTGAAAGTCGATAAAAAAAACTAAAAATATTTTTACCATACACTTTTTTCCTGGACATTTTTTAATACTCCAACAATACGAAAAAAAAATTGAGAAAAAAAATTCGAAAATTGAACAAGTTCATACAAGCTCATACGCGACAGGACCCGCTCACTCGCTATGTCACTAAAATGGCTATAACTCTGTCAATAATCGAAATTATAAAAAATCCTTCGGAGGATATATTCTTAGAAGCCTAATCTTTGAAAATGTGCAAAAAAAATAGATTTTTTCAAAATTCTAGACTAGGATACCCCCTGAAGCAGAGATTTTATATTGGAAAATATTCTTCGGAAATCGACGTTTTAATGTAAACAAAGGATTAAAAACTGTTTCCTGTGGTCCATTATCACACATTTCAAGCCGAGAATGTGTGAAGAAAAATCCTCTAGATACCTTCATGTAACAAACTAAGGTTAGTGGTATCTTAAATTTTCCAAATTATCTTATCTCTTTTAAATATCAAACGCGTACTTACTAAATGATTTGTATGACGCTGAAACTGGCGGCCAGATTTTAGCGGCCCGGGAAATATTCTCGGTAATATTTCCATGTATTACAACTTCAAGTCAATCGTTGAAACGAACGATAGGTTAAGTAACGATAGGTATAGAAAATAATTAATTTCTTGCAAAAAACAGTTTTGCAAAGGGAAATTTCGCTTATATTCAAAGATAATTTCCCATATTTTGAAAACAATTTATCGGGGTATTTAAAGCAAGAATAAATTAGATTTTTTTTCAATGTAACCTTATATTGAAAAATTTATCCTGGCTTTAAATACCACGATAAATCATTTTAAAAATATGGGAAATTATCTTTGAATAATTTAGTATTTGAATATAAACGAAATTTCCGTTTGCAAAACTGTTTTTTGCAAGAAATTAATTATTTTCAATACCTATCGTTATTTAACCTATCGTTTGTTACAAAGACGGACTTGAAGTTGTAATACATGGAAATATTTCCGAGAATATTTCCCTGGCCAGTTGATAGTTTCAGCGTCATATGATTTGTATTTTTAAGACATCTAGTGAACCCGAGTAAACTGGAAGAGCTGCCTCTGTCATATTTTAAATGTTTAAACTCCTTGCTTGTAGATTCTTAATAAATAAGTTATAAATTTATTAACTCATCTCATTGTCATTCTCATCCCGCACCGAATTTCTTAAGAAACTGTGTTAGACTCTTAAGATTTTCGAGTAAAATAAGGAACGTAGAGTATAAAGATAAAGAGTAATTTTAATATAAAATAAAGGTAAAATCTTGACATAACAGGAGAAATTTTAAACACAATTTTTCAAGAAAATTTTGAACATTTAAAAAAGTCGATTTTTTTTTATTTTCGGAAATTTGAAAATTGGTGTACATTTGTATTATTTTCCGGAAATAGAAATTTAAGAATTTTGAAATTTCTGTAATTTTCTACTTTCGTTAATAAGTATTTTCACAATATTTAAATTTCGTTAATAAATATTTTCCTATATATTATTTTAATTCGGTAAATGTCAATTTCCGAAGTTTGGATTTTCGGGAATTATTTTTTCGGTATTTTTTCACACACATGATATTTTATTTTTCAATAAAGAGATATCCCAATTTCCCGGATAGGATTTAAAAATAAGGAAAGTTATTTTTAATTAGGTTTTAATTTTCTTTAAATTTGAATTCTGAAGTTTAGCAGATATTTAGAACGAATTAAATGAGTAAACAATATTGGGGTAAGATACCAATATCGGATGTAAGCGCAGAGGTTTGTGATAGTAGAAAAAACATTTTGTAGGTAAAGCAGGCTAAATGAAGAAATTGTCAATTTGACATTATTTTGAAATAGCAATATATTGCAAAAAAAAATTCTGAAAAATGTTGACTGAAAAAATCACTACGCAAAACTTGAATATCTCAAGGTTGGCTCACCTAGCGAAATTCAATTAAAATTGATATAAGACGGGAGAAAAATACAATCGAAAAATCTAGAATCGCAAATAAATCACCCTGACGAAAATCGGATTAAATAATTCCGTATATGTGAAATGAGATATTTGACCTCGTATATATAAAAATATTGGCATATTATAAGAGAGGGGAAAAATGGAAGAGAGACCGAACAGATTCGATTGCGTACAAAGTATTGAAAAGAAAACTTACGTCAGACACGCGAAATTTATGTATTATTTAGCATGTTAGTTGGCGCTTGTTATTATTTTTTTGGAGATGATGGATTAGGATTGGAGTAAAGTAGAGATTATTTACTATAAGTAAAAGAAAGAACACAAAAGTACAAGGATACGAGAATACACACCATCGTGTCGACTCATTTTTTCCTTAAAATGTCATATACGACGACGTGCACAAGTCCTTAATCAAATTGATTTCAAAGTACGAATTGCGCCTACTCAAATTGTACTATTAATGTAACATGTGGTAAAAGTAATTCTCTCGAAAAAATATTTCGTCAAATTTTTTGCATAAAACCTAACCCAACTGGACTGCCCTGACGTCACTCTTGCAAAACTAACAGATCAAGTTACAAGGATTGTATAAAATTTAGGTTTTCCAAAATTTACTAAATTTTCGTAGTGTGTAAGATGTAGAGTTCTTAAATTCTCGAGAATTTAAATCCAGGTTATATGACCGAGAATATGACAATTTATGAGAATTTAAAAGAATTTAAGAGAATTTATGATTTTTTGAAAAATTGTTATTGTTTACATTATTTTCATAGTTAAATTCTAGTCATTTATTAGCTAAGGCATATTTAGGAATGTAAAATATGAAAAAAATAGCTTACTAGTTAACTAAAACCACAAAATTCATCTTATAATAAACGTCACTTTATAGGTTATGAGGTCACTAACATAACCTATGCTTTGCATATATTTGTGACAGTTTTTTCATTTACAACTTGTGTAAAGCTCATTAAGAAGTAATAGAAGTACAAAAAACAGTTTCCTACACTTTATCGGTTAATTAATCAAGAATTATCTCCCTTCTCAAGAAAATCTCTAAAATCATAAGTTCTCATAAATTCTTAGAGAATTTAAATCTCTGTTATATTCTCATTCTCGTTACCGTTCTCGAAGTAATATAACCGACTAAGAACTCTAGCAAGATCGACATAAAGAAATGGACTGCTGGACGTTGTAAAGGTCTGTCCACAATGGAATGAATTTCGGTGAAGTTCCACGGTTGCATTAGGTTGGCGTCCCATGATTGCGTTGCGTTATAATGAGAGAAAAGAAGACAAAAGAATACTTCTGTCTCTTTCTCTCTCATTATGACGCAACGCGAAACGCAATCATGGGACACCAGCCTCAGGGTAGAATCCCATGCAGACGAAAAATGCAAAGTGCAAAACGAACAACCAGTGACAGAGAATCTTTGAGCCTACATGGGACGGCACCCTCAGAGAGAAAAGTTACAACGGTGGCATCGTCATATAGAAATGGACTGCGGGACACTGTAAAAAAGCGTGTAATAATGCGTCAGAGAGAAAAGTTGCAACGGTGGGTAATTTTGTCTCTTTCTAGTCGAAGCTAATTGGTTGAGAGCATTTCGGTGGGTAGAGCTTGGGTGTAGCTCAACCAATTAGTTTGCGCAAAACGTCAAATCACTAGCTAGTGACTTCTAGCGACGAAAATCTTGTGCCGAATGAAGCCGTCTTTATGATTCTGTCCGAACTTAACGCTAGTTCATTAGGCTGTGCAATGTGACGGCACAGGCCACATGGGGGGGGGGTAGACTGTCAGGAAGGTTGGGCTCAACAAGAATTGTACATGGAAATCAATGCAAACTGAAATAAAAACAATTTTTCAGCGTAAGTAAGTCATCAATTTATTAATAAGTATATTTTATTAGTGAATTCATTTCCGCTTCTTTTGAGTACCCACTTGTCTCTTGACATACTTTTAATTTTTGAATATAAAATGAAATGTCATAAATTTGTAGGTTATTTGACCGTTTTTGGGGTTATCAACATAAATCAAACGGTCAAATAACCTACAAATTTATGACATTTCATTTTATATTCAAAAATTAAAAGTATGTCAAGAGAGAAGCGGGTACTAAAAATAAGCGGAAATGAATTGTTCACTTATAAATTATACTTATTAATAAATTTATGACTTACTTACGCTGAAAAATTGTTTTTATTTCAGTTTGCATTGATTTCCATGTACAATTCTTGTTGAGCCCAATCTTCCTGACAGTCTACCCCCTACCATGTGGTCTGTGACTTCACATTGCAGAGCTTAAGGCCTGATTATACGCTTTTAGGAAAATGTCCTTCTTCTTACTCTACCATGTGAATATCATATAAGTTTGTCTCATTCCACATTTTCCATACATTTTACCCGGAAAATGTGCGAGAATGAGACAAACTTATGGGATAGTCACATGGTAGAGTGAGAAGTAGGACATTTTTCTAAAAGCGTGTAATCAGGCCTTAATTGTTCCTATTAGAAAAAAGTCATCGCCTGAAATTTCGAATTGAACAAAGTCTAATATCGAAAAGTCTCGAATTTGTCTCGAAAAGTATCGAAATAAGAAAAAAATCATTGAGCATATTGAATGTAGAAAAGAACATAAAACATAGAAACGGTCAGCCCTGGATGACATGTATGCCTTTCCTTGTAAACATGTCAACTCAACCGTGGTTTCTATAAGATTCCAATAATCCAATGGAAAACAGGGTTAGGTTACCATGTTTAGAAGAGAAGGCATACCTAAATAACATGTACTATATGTAATTATTCTCTTATAATTCAACAACAAAGAAGTTTCAAACACAGGCTTTACGTTTATTTCATGGGACGGTAGCAGAAAACGCAAAGCAGAAAGCAGAAAATCATTAGAGTGAAAGAGAGAGAAAATCTGTCTGTCTCTTTCACTCTTACGATTATCAAAACCATGAGAGTGAGAGAGATAGTAGTATTAACGCATCTCTCTCACTCTCATGGTTTTACGCCAAAACGCAACGCATTTCGGATTGATACTAATAATCTGATTACTTAATTAATCATCGACATATAGAAATGGACTGCGGGACGTTGTAGGAAAGCGCGTAATAATGCGTCGTGACTCATGACATTAACGAAGCGTCATTTTTATTTAAGATACACAGGGCGTCCCATGAGAGAAAGAGACAGAAGTATACTTTTGTCTTCTTTTCTCTCATTATGACGCAACGCAAAATGCAATCATGTAACGTCAACCTGCTCATTCTCATAAATTTTCGATAAATTCTTCTATTCTCGGTAACATACTTTAACGTTTTCCGTTACCTTCTCCAAATTTAAATTACCGAGAATTTTCTAATTCTAAAGCAACTTCAGCCACTAAACCAGTGTTGGGTAAGTTACTTTTTTTTGAGTAACTAGTTAAAGTTACGTTACTAAACCAAAAAAAGTAACTAAGTTACAGTTACAAGTAATGTAACTGTAACTAATTACAGTTATAAAATTGAAGAAAATATGCCTAATGTATGTTTGTCTGGTCTTAAACTTTTGTAAAAATAAAAAACATTTTTGAAAAAATTCTTTTTTTTTTAAATATCAATATTAAGGACCAGACAAACGTACCTTAAAGCTTTAGCTTCAAATATAGAAATTTTCATTGTGGTATTTCAATAAATGTAGACGTAGCGTTAGAGAAAAAAATGTCGGTAAGGTAGGGATCGGGTAAGTAATACATGCCCTTAATAACATTATTTTTTATTATTATATTACTATAATTTACATAATTTAAAACCGCGCGATTTTCAAATTAGAATCTTTAATTTCTTTCTTTTTCATTAGAAAAAATGTAAATTGACCATAAAAAAGAGATATATAAAAACACAAATTAACTTCAAAGTAACTAAAATTAAGTTATAAGTTACCGCAAAAATCGTAACTAAGTTACGTTACAGTTACTTTTTAAAAATAGTAACTAAGTTACCCTAAGGGTGCCATCCCATGTTAGCAGAAAACCCAAAGCAGAAAGCAGAAAATCATTACAGTGAAAGAGAGAGAAAGTCTGTCTGTCTCTTTCACTTTAATGATTTTCTGCTTTCTGCTTTGCGTTTTCTGCCGACATGGGACTGCACCTGAAAAGTTACAAATAACGTATAACTCTTTTGTGACTTAGTTACTTGTAACAAGTTACTACCCAACACTGCACTAGACGCTAGTTTCATGTGTAATGACAAGCGGGTATTTCGTTTCTCAGTTCAGCTCGGATTGAGTCAGTGTTTACAATCTAATTGAAGCCAAGCTCAAAAATTGCATATCATTTTAACGATTCATTCTATTTCTGGTTTACATTCCTATCTTATTTTTGATTTTCTTTCACCTCCGCCATATCATTGCGTTCCAGTAACCGAGAACAGATTTAGAAAAGGAGGATTTTTAATCTGCTTCTTATTTCAAGTGAAATTAACTTCATTCTTCAGAATGAAAATAACAGTGACGACACTTAGTGATGATATCTTCGTATTAGATGTGAGTGAAGATCTTGAACTTGAGAATTTTAAGGCTTTTTGTGAAATTGAAAGCGGAGTTCCAGCTCACGAAATTGTTATCATATTTAATGGTCGACCTTTGATGGATGACAAAAAATCACTTCGTCAGCATGGCATCAATGATGGAGACGCAGTCATTCTTCAACATATGCACCAAAGTGGATCCGATCTGGATGTTAATCATGTCAATCCTCTCACTTCTCTCAATGGAGGTAAGTAGTTAATCAATTTCAATTCTATTCATCATTTCTATTATAGTGTAAACGCATTGATGTGCAAACACACATTCAAACAAACCGATTTTACCAATTTTGAGTCTATTTCTTTTAAGAGTGTTGGAGCCAAGTTCCAATCTAAAAACTCGATTTCTTCATTTTACTTAACAAACATTAAAATTGAAATTTTTTTCCTCTGAATAATTAATCAGTTTTTAATTAGAATTATGCGCACAGAGCGTCAAAATGTCTTATTCAAATATTGTTTCAGTAAGCAGTGTTACCAGATTTTGAGCTACTTAAGGCGAATTTGGGCGATTAGTAGTCCAATCTGGCAACACTGTCACTAAGATGAAAATATTTAATTTTGAAGTGAGATATTTGAATTCTTTGTTTTATGAAAAAAAAAATATCGAAACTAAATATATTTTTGCTCTGTACACAGTCTTATATTTAAAAAAAGAGTAGTGCTACAGGGCGAAAAAAATATTTATCTATAATTTTCGTTGAGTAAAATGGGGAATATAATTCTGAGCTTAACACTTGCGGGTCCAACACCCTCAAGCTCGACTCAAAAATTTTGAGTAGGCTCCTGTTTTCTGGCATCTCCTCTTCCTCGATCTTTTTATTGTTTTTTTTTATCTCGAAAGAAAGCTCCGGTCTTTTCCTTTCAGAAACTTGAGACCAAAAAGTGGGCTGAGACTTGTTTATCTATCAAAATTAACGTCGAGTATCTCGAACAATTTATCATTATGACTTTTTTTTATAAAACAAAAATTGTCAAATATATAACTTTTCAACAATTCAAAAAAATAAAGATAACTAAAACTGATGTACACTGATGAGAATGTGCTCATAAGGCACCCCTAGTTTTTTTTTATTTTGTTGACGAATAAAGGTCTAAATGTACTTTACAAGTTCTGTAAATTTCATCGTGGGCAAGTCAGTAGTTTATGAGAAAAAATTTTTAATGCAACGTCGTGCATGACGTTCTAGCGAGTTCTAACACATTTCGTCATGCAGAAGTAAAGATATCATGTTTTCAGACAAAAGGTCCAAAAAATTTCACAGTCCCATATCATTGCCATTTTTTGAAATTTTACAAAAATATTTATTGTGGTTTTTCTACACTACTAAAGGACTGATTACACTGAATTACACGCAAATCCCATTCAAGCACGAAAAGTTTTGTGATCACTTGACATGGACTCCACCTAACAACGTTCGAGAGTTTAAAGAAAAATCTTTCGAAAACGTGTTGGACAAAATTTTCTAAATGCCATAGGTTATTAGTTACATGGATCCGAAATAGGGGCTGTTTGACCAAAATGTCAAAATTCCATCACCTCCAACTCGGCAAGTTTTTTACTGATCTCTTTAAAATTTAGTATACTTGTTTATTTTGATGTGTTTTACCATTTCCTTTAGCATTCCATTTGCCATTTCCTTTTGCCATTCCCTTTGCCATTTTCCTTTACCAATCTCTTTGCCATATCTATTCGTCATTTCCCATTCCCATTCCCTTTACCAATCCCTTTGCCATTTATCTTTAACATACCCTTTACCATTCCTTTTGCCATATCCCTTTGTAATTTCTCTTTCACATTCCCTTTACCATTTCCTTTGCTATCCCCTTTGCTATTTCCCTTCACCATTCCTTTTGCCATTCCCTTTGCCATTTCCCTTTACCATGCCTTTTTTCATTCCCTTTGCCATTTCCCTTGACCATTCTCTTTCCCATTCCTTTTACCGTAACCTTTTGTCATTTCTCTTTCACATTCTCTTTACCATTCCCTTTCCCATTTTCCTTTGCAATTCCCTATGCCATTTCCATTTACCATTCCTTTTACCATTCCCTTTGCAATTTTCCTTTACCATTTCTTTTACCATTCCATTTTCCATTTCCCTTTACCATTTCCTTTGCAATTCCCTTTGCCATTTTCCTTTACCATTCTCTTTATAATAATTTTCTTTTGCATTGATTTCCATTTAGAATGTGAAGAGCCACTGTGTATAGGTTTTTGTATAAATAAAAATTGATATATTTGATTTTCTCGAAAACTATTACTCACAGAAAAAAAATGTGTATTTCGCTGAGATCTACAACTTTTGTATGAAACATTTTTTTTAAATTTCGCATATTAGCTGAGATAATCGCAAAAAACCATGATCAGCGCATCAAAATACATAAGTATACGAAGGTTCAAGAACATCAAGCATAACCACTATTCGGAACTAAATCCCTAATATATATATATATTAGCGGAGTACAACTCCGCTAAGAGATACCCTGATAAGGGGATTCATGGCCTTGATGAGCTCGGAAGCTTCCCTCACTACAAACTCTACGCACCCTACCCCGAGAGTTGGTCGGAAACCCCCGATAAGAAATCGCAGCTGAGCGCAACTTAATTTCATTTTTTTTCATTGATAATGCTTTTATTGCTCATGAGTGGTGACATGACCCCCTAAGAGGAAATGTGACACCTCATGAGGTCACGTGACCCCATAAGAGGAAACGGGATCCCTCATGAGGACCCCCATTGTAATAAATGTATTACCCTATTGAAAAACATTGACCCTTCTAGATCACGTGACCTCATGAGTGGTCACGTGACCCCTCAAGAGGAAACGGGACCCCTCATGAGGTCACGTGACCTAAAAAGAGGAAACAAGACCCCTCATGAGGTCGTGACGTGACTCCTCTCTATCACGTGACCCATATATATCACGTTAGGTAAGAATCCATCCCCTCATGGGGTCACGTGACTTCGATCACGTGATCAAGACCATTTTAGGCCGCCGCAGCTGCAGGTCAGGTTAGGTCAGGATGGGTAAGGTTAGGTTATATAAGGTAAGAATCCATCATGTGACTCCCTTAGGCCGCTGCCGCCGCAGGCGTTGTTAAGGAATTCATTCATATGGGGTAAAGTGACCAATTTGCGATATGTCCTTCTTGATCCTTATCGATCACGTGACCTATATAATGATACGCCTTTTTTGACCTATTTATCACGTAACTTTATGATGATACGTCCTTCTTGGCCTCTAGATTTATGACCCTACGACGATACGCTCTTATTGACCCCTCTCGATCATGTGAACCCATGATTGATACCTTCTTCTTTGATTCTTGACCCCTATCACTAAAGGGACACAAAACTATAAGCTCTTCTAAAAAAGATTTAAAAGATATAAAAAGATCATTGGGCTTTAGCCAATTTCAATCTCGCTGGCGCCGCCGCCACTGTGTCAGGAATTGAGAGGGGTCAATGTTTTTCAATCACTTGACCTCGGAAAGGATTCTAATAGGGTTTAGCTAAGGGTTAGTGTTAGGTTAGGTTCTGTAACCCAAAGGACCCCATAAGACCACTATTAGACTATCATAAAACCCTGTAAGACCCCAATAGGACCAAATTAGGTTAGGTTAGGTCCACCTCCATGGCAACCGATCATGTGACCCCATAACGACACGCCCCTTTTGACCCCAATAATCACGGAACCGCTTAATTTCAACGCTGCCACTGTGTCAAGAATCTAATTAGAACCCCATAAGACCACCATATGACAAAAATGAAACTCCATAAAGCCCCAAAAAGATAAAAATTCCATAAGACTCCAAAAGATTACCATAACACCTCATAAGACAACATACAATTTCCATAATACCCCATAAAACCCAAATAAAAAGTCCCTGAAAATCTCAAAAAATTAGATTAGGTTAAGTTAGGGTTTCAACCCCATAGGACCAAAGAGACTACCATAAAACTACCATAAGACCACCATAAGACCAAATAGGATCCCATATGACCCCAACAGGAACCCAATAAAATTAACATAAGATTCTCATAAAACGTTCATTAAAATCTCATAAGACTCATATAAGATCCGATAAGTTTTAGGTAAAGTTAAGGCTTAGGTTAGAGTTATGATCTCCATAAGACCACTATAAGACTACCATAAAACGCCGGTAAGACCTCAATAAAACGCTCATAAATCAAAGAATTCATCAAAATTCTGATGATGGGTAGTAGATAAAAATCATGTTGTTTTAATAAAAGAAAACTCACTACAGAAATATTTTTTATTTGGTTTGGGGGGGGGGGTTCAAACCTCCTTGTTCCTTCCCTAGCTACGGCCTCGTACATACATCAAAAAATTAAATAACATTTTAAATGTTGAAATACATATTCTCAGTTTTATTTTTATTTTATATGTAAACTCAAACCAAAAGATTCTGCTTTTCATTGCCGTCGGCCGAGAGGTTTTTTCGAGGTTGTGTAATCAAACACGCATTTCGCACACACGTGCAATTTCCGAGCTCGACGCCCAGTAGTGGGGGTCCCTTACTTCTCGGAATTCTTGTTTCTAACCGCCCATCAGTATCCTCTTAGCGAGGTTGTACTGCGTATATATATACACAATATATCCATAATATATACACCCAAGAGAGCGATGACTGATTGAGTAATCGAAATGTTTGACCCCTTCCCGATGAGAAATCCCCAGGTTTAAGGGTAAAGTCTTCGATCTCGGTCATAATAGGGAAAAATGTCTTCTTTTCATCTCCAACCAATAAAATCGGTAAGTGATTAATATAAAGAATTATGGTAATTTTTGTTTTCAATTAACCTATTAGGGCATTTCTCTGTAAACTGGGCGACTTTTCGAGAAAAACTGTACCGGCAACTTTTTAACATATACATTTAGTAAATCTTATTCAAGGGATACATATCGGCCTATTTTTTATTTTCAGTACCAAAATTAAATCTTTTTTTAATACGCTCATATCTTTTTCTTGGCCTCTCTTTTACGTTGTCTAATCTCTTTCTTTGAGAGTTTTTTATTTCTTGGCGCCATACTTGAAACATATGTGTACCTAAAACAATGAGAAACGAAATATAAAGAACGTCCTCTGGAGGCAGAAACAGTCCATTGTCCTTTTCAAGGGCAGAGAACTGTTGCCAGAGGACTGTTTTATTTGATTTCATTGAAGGGTAACACAAAATGTAATTAAGTCATGTTATTCTACTATACATAGAAAATATTGATCTATTATAACGATAGGAAATATCTAAGGCATAATATAATATATAAAATTTTCCTTATCAGAGGACTGTTCACTGACAAGTTATGACATGATTTCCAACAAAGAGAAGCTCGTGCAAGACTAAAAAAATAGCGACCTGACGGTATTGGCTGCATGTGAGCAAACTTCAGATCGTATGCTTCCTGTTTCACGCAGCATCGTCCTTGTTTAATCTTTAGACCCATTAAAAATGAAGTAATATTGTTAGAAGAACCAAACAATTTGATTGATTCGAATACTTATTATCATAATTAATTTAATCTGAAGTAACTGTACTGCTTCGGTGACACGCCAGAGGACTGTTTTTTGCGGTACATAAACCGGTAAATGTTGCAAAAAATGGATTTTTGACTGCAGATTCGGAAAGGTCGAGAAATTTTACTTTCAGATATAATATAAAAAATGTTATCTTTCAGTTTTCCAGTTTCAAATTTTTTTTTCAATTTTCAAATTCTTTTTGTATTTTTTTTCACCTTTCTTGGAGCAAAAATATATAAAAGCATAAAAAAATAAATTAAACAAAGAACTCTGATCTTTTTAATTTTGTGATAGGTCTATGATAGGTCACTCTTTTTTCTCCTGTCAACCTTTCATAATCCTGTTTTGGAGATTTAGAATACAAATGACAGTCTTGTTTCGAAATGAATCGCGAATTTCGTGTTGGAATTTCAAAGAAGATGAAATTCTACTATTGGACGGTTTTTTTTTTATTAGTGTCGGTTTTGTGCCTAAAAAATATAGAAATAATTGAGTGCGTCTTACACTTAGTGTCTCTATCTCGGGACTCGTCTGCTATGTATGCATTTTATCCGTTCCAGAAAATGTTTCATTCATGTCCACTCTAGAGAGAACTATTTTATAGCTCGTATATATATTTCATTTTTATGTGCTCCGCCTAATGTATTACTCCGCTAAAGTAGTACCTTCTTCTTTCTTCCTTACTTTTACGTTCGCGTCTAATGGTTCACTTCTTAATCTGTACAATGCAGTCAGCCGGTGGAACTCAACATATAGAAAAATTGACTTCTGAAAATTATGAAACATGAAAGCTCCAAATGTGACATTGACGACATTGACGTTGACGAAAACTGTGAAATAAAAGTGCAAATTGCAGCAGATACAGAAGTTACATCTGGTGTTGGAGGTGTTTTGTTAAATTTAAAAGATAGAGGTGCCGTAAGAGGTATGGTTAAAGGTCTTAATTTTAAGTATAAAAATAATACTGTAAATCGCGATGTGTGTGATAAAGCAAAAATACACAAATTGCCTTTCAAAAATACAGCAACAAGAGCGAAAGAAACTTTAGAAATTATTCACTCGGACATTTGTGGTATGTTTGAAGTACAATCTTTAGGCGGAGCGAAGTATTTTGTCACATTTATAGATGATAAAACTCGAATGATTGAAGTTGTAATGTTAAAATCTCATGATGAAGTTTTTGATGCCTTTAAAAAATACAAACTTCGCATAGAAAGAGAAGTAGGTTGAAAAATAATTAAAATTCGCTCCGATAATGCAAAAGAATATGTCTCGCGTCAGTTTACAAAGTACCTTGAGGATGAGGATAATGCGAGACAATTATCTATCGAATATACCCCGGGAGAGAACGGCGTTACTGAACGTGCAAATCGTACTTTAGAAGAAATGGCACGCTGTATGCTGTTACAATCGGGTTTGCCAAAAATTTTATGGGCAGAAGCTGTAAATACAGCGGCGTTTATTAGAAATCGTTGTCCGACAAAAGCATTAGATGGAAAAACTATAGAAATGTGGAGTTGATTAAAACCGTTTGTAGGTTTCCTGTCAGTATTTGGATGTAAAGCAATTGCGTTAATAAAACGTCCAGGATTAGGAAAAATGTATGCGAAGAGCAAAGAATTTGTATTAAAAAGTCGTGATTTTAGGTTTATTGCAAATGTACATGTAGATATTATCCCTGAAAGGTCAGCTGGACTTGAAGGAAAAATTTTGAAGAATACGCCCTTGCAGCATTTAAATCCGAAAGATGAATTGAAGGAAAAACAGGAAACCAGGCATAAAGAAGATACAAATTATCCAAAGATGTCATCACCTGAAGAATTTCAAACTCCAAAAGGAACTCCTAAAATAGGGCCCGGAAGACCGAAAATCGACAGGTCTGGAGAAATAGGAAGACCAAGAAAAATTTTTAACGAGATAGTAAACTTGGCTGAAGTATCAATGGACAGATCCAGTTTCTGTGGACGAAGTTATGAATCGTTCAGACAAAAATTTGTGGATCAACGCCATGAATTCGGAGTACAACTCGCTTATGGAAAATAATACATAGACTTTGGTGAATCGTCCGAGCGATAAACCAACTATTTCATGCCGTTGGGTTTTTCGCATTAAAAACTAGGGGTGCCATTGTGAGCACATTCTCATCGCAGTTCGCGCGCTTTCATTCGCTTACCAACTTTCATCGCTGCTATGTACAGTGCCTTGCATTAATGCCTTCCCTTGAAAACCATTCAACCCAACCCTGGTTTCCATAAGATTCTAATGAAGACCAGGATTGAGTTGACTTGTTTTCAAGGGAAGGCATTAATGCAGGGCACTGTACTTCTGTTTAAATTAATTGATTTTCAAATGAAGAAGAAAACTAATTTACTTAAGGTTCTATTGACCTTAAGGGACACATTCTCTTCAGTGCACATGCGTTTCGCGCCCTACATTTAAACCTTCTTTAAAAATATATAATTCAAATTTTTAGCTAAATAACGCGATACAGATAAAATTATAAAAACATAATTATTTATCTTAAAAATTATTTATCTTATCCTATACAAATTCTCTCTTAACCATTTTTTAATATGATGAGCATTTTTTTTGTAATTTAAAAAAAAATCTACTTTGTGATAAAATTTTACACAAACCAAATACTTTCTCTGATAATAATGTAAAAACTATATAGATAATTTCCTCTTTTGCATATTATCTGATTATTTTATTATTACGCGCTTCGAACTCGGCTATTTTAAAGAATATTGTTTAAGATTAAAAAGAAAACTACTCATCCTATCAAAAAATGATTAATTGAGAATTTGTAGATCATTTTATGATCAATACTTATGTTATGATAATGTTCTCTGTATCTCGCGTTATTTAGCTAAAAATTTGAATTTTTGATAATTCAAGAAAATAAAAAAAATAGTTATTTAAATCAGGTAAGGTATTAAAAAAGGTATATTTTTCATACTTTGACTCTTTTACATTTTAGGAACAATAATTATGTTATTGATACTGTTATATGTAGATATCACGTTATTTGGCTAAAAATTTGAAATTTGAAATTTTTCAAAAAAATTCAAAAAGTGGTTATACCAGTCTTGTAAGACGTTCAAAAAGGAACATTTTTTATCTCTTAACTTTTTTTATAGCTTGTGTTATTTAGCTTAATATTTTAATTTTCTTTATTTTTTTGAATTTCTGAAATGTTATATATCCTTAAACAGAATGTGTAAACTAAAAAAATGTTTTTTTCCAAAATTTTAAAAATAATCTAAATTTTTTAATTTTTATCCAGAATGGCTGACTAACGAACTTGACTTTCATTTTAGGACACTAAAAGAGTATACCGAAGGCCAATAAAATCGGTCAATTCTTTCGAAAGTTATCGTGCTCACAAACTAAAATCTACCTTAAAAAATTACTGTAACTTTTTTAAATATTTATTATTCGAATTACAAAATATTTTTCAATAAGTAATATATCGTGTTTTCAAAAAAAATTCTCTAAAGAAAGGGTTTGTTTTTTGCTCTGAATAGCTGGGGCCTAATTTATTAAACAATATGTATAAGTTTAAGAATTTTCAAAAGTTGGTTGAATTTTATATTAAAACGTTATAAAAATAATTTTTAAATTTTCAACAGCTTTTTATGAATTTTAAGGGGACTTTGATCTTGTAGGACAATTTTCATGTTAATTTTTAGGAATTTATTGTGGAAAAGCTATTTATTTCCAAGACCTGGAGATGGAATTGACAGAATCCCTGTTAAAACGGTCAAACGGTGTGTAGTCCAAAATCTGGTAACACTGCTAGTTATCAGAAATCAAAAATTCAAAAAGAGTTTCAGTTGTTACGTCAGCGAGTTCCCAATTTTTCATTTTTTCGAAATTTTGATTTTTCGAAAAATGAAATTTTTTCCAAAAAAGTAATTTTTTACTATGTTTTTGGACCTATTTGAGGCTACCAAAAATTAGCAAAACGAAATTTCGACCCTTTGCCATTCCCTTTACTATTCTATTTTACCATTTCCTTTGCCATTCCGCTTATAATAATTTTCTTTTATAATGATTTCCATTTAGAATTTGAAGACCCGTGGATATGGGTTTTTTTAAATATGAAAATCAATTTATTTGATTATCTCGAAAACAAAAAAAATGATAAACGTTCCAGGGGTGTTAGTTGAAGTTTGCCGGTTTTTTCATTAAAGAAAACACTTAATTCTCAAGGGAATCTCAAAAATTTTTTATTCAAAGTATTGACCATTAGATTCTACACATTTTGCCCATCTTTCAGGCAAATAATGGATACCATTCCAAAAAAAACTTTCTCTTTCGAGGCAAACCATTCGACGAACCATTTTTCGACTTCTTCAAAATTGGTGAAGCGCTGCTCTGCGAGTGAGTGTACCATCAATGCGAAAAGGTGATAGTTGGACGGGGCGAGGTCTGGAGAGTACGGCGGGTGCGATAATATTTCCTAATTCAATGCTTTTAATGTGTTCTTCACTACTTTAGCGGTATGAGACGGTGCATTTCTCTATGGGTCAGTTGGTGTGGTACCCATTTTCCATACTTTTTGATTTTTCCCATCGCTTTTAAACGTTGGCAAATTGCTCCTCGGGTTACATTTAGTGTTTGTGCCAATTGTTGTTGCGATTGGGTTGAGTCTTCATCCAATAACTCCTACAATTCTTCGTCTTCGAACTTTTTCGCTGCACCAGGATGTTCATTGTTTGTTAAATCGAAATCTTAACTTTTAAATTGACGAAACCATGTCTCACATGTTCTAATCACTAGAACATATTCACCATAAGTTTCTACCAGCAATCGATGAGCTTCAACTGCTTTTTTCTTTTGATGAAATAAGAAAAGCAACGAATGCCGCAAATGTGATTTATTTGGAACGCAACTCGACATATTCACTGAATTAAACAACTATGATGTTATTATTTTGGTAGAATGTAATTGTGTAGTTTTGAAGGTTATTGTCCATAGAAAAAATATGACATAGATGCCAAATCATAGAAATGTTTACATATCTCTAGCGATATCTATGAGTAAAACCGGCAAAGTTCACCTAACACCCCTGAAGACAAATTTTAAATCCCCGGACTCGTAAAACTCAATAGATTCCAAAATTATAATTTTTGAATCGATCACATAATCACAAAAAATTTATAGAATTTTGCAATATGTATAAATGATCATATAATCAACAATTATTTTTTAAGATTTTTTAAGTACAGCGTGTAATGGTTGAAGCGAAAAACTAAAATATTTAAAAATTGTGTTATATAGTTATAAGTAACAACTAAGACTCTTAGTAAAAAAAATCTGCCTGCTTACGCGGGCACATTCTCATACACACGTCGCGCTCCGTATTGCGAGCGTCGCGACGTTTGCACCTATTTGTTTTTAAATTACTACACAATAGAATGGAATGCAAACGAAAGCTAATTTACTTAAGGTTCTCTCGACCTTAAGGAGCACATTCTCATCAGGGCACTCGCGCTTCGCGCTCGGCTTTGTTTAACAATATTTTTCATGATTAAAACGAAAACCCTCTTAAAAAATGGTTCAAGGGGAACTTGTAGATCTTTTTAAGGCCAATAATTATGTTTCTTATCATTTTCTCTGTATCTCGTGTTATTTGGCTCAAAATTTGAATTTTAGATTTTTTAAGGAAAGTCATCTTTAGACTTTTTTTCATATCGTGCGTTCGGCTTCTAATTCAAGTTTTATTTCATTTATTTTGGATTTTCAAAATATTATGTCTTTCAATTTTTTTTTATCCAAAAAAGTAATTAAGAAAAATTGTTCATCTTTTTGAGTATTACGAACATCCGTCTTTAGAATTTTTAAATTTAAAAAAAAGTGGTTTTAAAAATTTTTAAGATGCTCCAACTTTTTAAATTTTTATCCAAAATGGTTGGCCAACGAACTTGACCTTCATTGTAGGACACTAAAAGAGTATACCAAAGGACAATCTAATCGGTTAATTCTTTCGAAAGTTATCGTGCTAACTAACTAAAATCTACAGACAGACAGCAGACAGACACATTCGTAAAAACATGTTTTTCGGGTTCAGGGGGTCCCAAAACGTGGACATTTGATGAAAACTGGGGGGTCAAATTTTACACAAATCTAATACATTCTCTCTGATGAGAATGTAAAAAAAAAGAGAGCAATTTTTACACACGCCAGTTTTGAGCTCATGAAGCCTCAGCTGCCTGTCTTAAGGAGTTGTATACACTTATTATTGAAAAAAGGGTTTTTTCACTAATTTTTTGGAAAAGACGGTAAATTTTTACATTCTCATCAGAGAGAATGTATTAGATTTGTGTAAAATTTGACCCCCCAGTTTTCATCAAATGTCCACTTTTTAGTACCCCCTGAACCCGAAAAACATGTTTTTACGAATGTGTCTGTCTGCTGTCTGTCTGTATGTCTATCTGTCTGTAGATTTTAGTTTGTTAGCACGATAACTTTCGAAAGAATTGACCGATTGGATTGTCCTTTGGTATACTCTTTTAGTGTCCTACAATGAAGGTCAAGTTCGTTGGTCAGCCATTTTGGATAAAAATTTAAAAAGTTGGAGCATCTTAAAAATTTTTAAAACCACTTTTTTTTTTAATTTAAAAATTCTAATGACGGATGTTCGTAATACTCAAAAAGATGAACAATTTTTCTTAATTACTTTTTTGGATAAAAAAAAATTGAAAGACATAATATTTTGAAAATTCAAAATAAATGAAATAAAACTTGAATTAGAAGCCAAACAACGCACGATATGAAAAAAAGTCTAAAGATGAAAAATGTTTCTTTTTGAACACTCTATAGGATAAGTATAACTTTTTGAATTTCCTTAAAAAATCTAAAATTCAAATTTTGAGCCAAATAACACGAGATACAGAGAAAATGATAAGAAACATAATTATTGGCCTTAAAAAGATCTACAAGTTCCCCTTGAACCATTTTTTAAGAGGGTTTTCGTTTTAATCATGAAAAATATTGTTAAACAAAGCCGAGCGCGAAGCGCGAGTGCCCTGATGAGAATGTGCTCCTTAAGGTCGATGGAACCTTAAGTAAATTAGCTTTCGTTTGCATTCCATTCCATTGTGTAGTCATTTAAAAACAAATAGGTGCAAATGTCGCGACGCTCGCAAGCGGCCCGAAGGGCGCAAACTCGCGAAGCGCGACATGTGTTCGAGAATGTGCCCGCGTAAGCGGGAAGATTTTTTTATGAACAAACCACTACGCATCCATTTGTAAATATTTGAAGATATTTTATTCCAAATTGGACTGAAAAATATTGACATTTGTAGGCATTACGCCCGTGAGCCAAAACCACTTTTTTCAAACACCTTTCGCGGTGTCCATTATAGGTCGAAAATGGATCAACTGCAATCAATCAAACCAGAAGCTTTCTTTAGTTTATATAATTTTACTCTACTTGGACGTAGGATTTGTCAAAATAAATATTTTTGCAAAAATGGTGAAGATTTTTCTAAAAAAAATCGATTTTTATGGGTATAAAAATTCAGTTTTTTCAGTCCCAAAAAAAGGTTTTTTACAAATGGGAATTCCTTCGTCCAAGTATAAAATAATATTGTTATAAAGTAGCCTAAAAAAATTGTATTGATAGGTGACATGAGTTTTGAGAAATTGTGGACATTGCAACGGCCCTTTTTGAAAAATCACATTCCGAGATAATCGCATTTAAAGTTTCGAATACTTGCAGGTAGCGCACTTGGAGGTAGCGCGCTGTTGATAGCTGTAACTTAGGTTCTAGTGCTCAGATCTCTATGAAATTGGGAGAAAATAATTTTAAAAGAATGTACTTTAAGAAAACGTAATAAAAAAGTTTGCGATTTTTTCGACCAATACAAGTGTATAAAACCCCTTAAGGCGGTATTCTAGTCTAGAATTTTGAAAAAATCGATTTTTTTGCATATTTTCAAAGATTAGGCTTCCAAGAATATATCCTCTGAAGGATTTTTATAATTTCGCTTATTGACAGAGTTATAGCCATTTTGGTGACATAGCGAGTGAACTGGTCCTGCCGCATATATGAGCTTGGTTGCAGTTGTTTCATACATTGTTTCATACATTGTATGAGCTTGTTTACAGTTGCTCCAATGTATGGAGCAGGAATCGCCGATTAACAAAATGTGAGTGAAAACTGCCTGCAACTTTGCTTAAATCTTTACACACGTTTTTCTCATAATTACTTTTTCCAATACGTTTGACATGATTTCTCAAGTTCTAATGAACCGATTAACTTTATAGTCCGAACTAGGATTATGTAAAAAATGTGTTTTTTACTATTTTCAAGAAATTCTAATTTTGAAACCAGGCAAAAAATCACGTTTTTTTTCAAACAGTCGCCATTTTGTGAGAAATTTTTTTTTCTTTTTCCCTAGTTCAGACGATAGCGACATTCTTACTAATCAAGAATATTTTCTTTTCCGACCACCAGAAGGGTTGGAATTGTGTCAATACGGACGCACCCTTTTTTCCACCCCCGCCACTCCAGCAGCCTGTAACTTGTTTATTTTTCAATTTTTTTTTTCTTAACTTTTTTCCGTATTGTTGGAATATTAATAAATGTCCAGTAAAAAAGTGTATGGTAAAAATATTTTTAGTTTTTTTTTATCGAATTTCAAAAAATACCCAATATTTTTACCTCTAGACTAGAATACCCCCTTAAGCCTAGAAGAGTCCAAATGAAAAAATATACATACAATATATATTTTTGCTATTATATATTTTATATATAAATTATGTATAATATTATTTTTATGTGTAATTTTTTAATTTGGAAAGTAGGGTATCAGTTAGTCCAGAATTTTAAATTGTCTGCCGTTTCGACACCTTGAGAAGTGTGAAAGAAAGCTTGTTCTAATTAATGATAGCAATGACGCTGAAACTGGTGGCCAGATTCTAGCGGCCAGAGAAATATTCTCGGAAATATTTCCATTTATTACAACTTCAAGTCAGTCGTTGTAACGAACAATAGGTTAAGTAACGATAGGTATTGCAAATAATTAATTTCTTGCAAAAAACAGTTTTGCAAACGGTAATTTCGCTTATATTCAAATACTACATTATTCAAAGTTAATTTCCCATATTTTTAAAATGATTTATCGTGGTATTTAAAGTCAGGATAAATTTTTCAATATAAGGTTACATTGAAAGAAAAATCTAATTTATTCTTGCTTTAAATACCACGATAAATCATTTTGAAAGTAAGGGAAATTATCTTTGAATAATGTAGTATTTGAATATAAGCGAAATTTCCGTTTGCAAGAAATTAATTATTTGCAATACCTATCGTTACTTAACCTATTGTTCGTTACAATGACTGACTTGAAGTTGTAATACATAGAAATATTACCGAGAATATTTCCCGGGCCGCTAGAATCTGGCCGCCAGTTTCAGCGTCATATGATAGCAGTAGTAGTAAGACAGTTGCGGAGGAGTAAAATGCACTGATGGTGGGAGACTGCAGGCCACCACCACAAGTGGTCTACTTGGGTTGAATTCTCAGGTATCCGTTGTCGAGTCGTACACTGAAAAAATTTCCGCACACCGGTTGTCCCTATAGAGACAACAGTAGCGCCAAACACCGAGGCAAATCTTGTACCTCGCGAAGGGGCAGTATGTATCCCTTTTTAGGATAGCATACGCATTTTTACGGTACAAATGTTGACCCTATTCCGGCGCACGATCTAAAGGGACAACATTTGCCCCTACTTTCGCGCATCTGTACGCCCGAAATGGTTGCATCGCACCGGTTGCTCCAAATTTGTAGTGCAAACGGTGTACTGTCGGTGGTAAAACCGGTGTGCCGAAATTTCTTCAGTATAGACTGCCCCCAATTTACATCTGAAGGATGTAGGGGAAGCCGCGGCAAAGCGGTATACCTAACAGATTTTATGGGTATTTATCTTTGAAATTTTTTAATGCATATAGACGATTATTGCTATTGTAAAAATGCCCCCCAGAAGCGGGGCAAAGCGGCATGGACAGTAAAATACATTTAAAAATATGTTTGTTTAACTCACAAATTTATTTACTTATTTGTAAGTACTACACAAATTATAAAGAACATTTTAAACGTTACCTTCATCTCCCAGCACATCCTCAATGTAACTAAGATTTTTGTTCTTGCTCAGGCGTGGGATGGGTTTCCTCGAAACGGTGCTCACTGAATTAATTATGGTTTTTTAGCTGCTTGATTTTTTTTCGGATTGTCCTGATTTTTTTACTGCTCAATTTTACTGAAACTAAATCTTACTGCTGAAGTTGACTGACTACATTGGTTTGTTGGAGCGCAATAGTATACCGCTTTGCCCCCAGGTCTCGCGTGATCATTAAAACGCGTAAATAAATAGATAACCAACAAAAACGTTTAATTGTATATTCAAATAAAAGGTAATGGTGCAAGCTACAACTTGATACTACAGCAATTTAATTAATAATTAATTAAACCATAACTTACTTGCATTGAATAATCAAGAAATTAGTAAGGACGCTCTCCTGCGACATGGACCTCGCATTATTTGAGAGCAAACATTGAAAATCACACTATAGGCCGCAAATAACATAAGTACTACTAAAGAACATATTTTTGAAAATACCGATTAATTGAGGCCAAATTCTGCTTTAAAAAATCTATACCGCTTTTCCCTGTATTCCGCTTTGCTCCGGCTTTCCCTATATCAAATTTTTAATTTAAATTTTATTGACATTGAGTTGTTGGCCAATTTTTTACTTCTTGATTTTTCAGAACTTTCCTTTTAAATTCAAAAAGTTTCGGTTTTCATCATATAAAAGTGTGTACTCTTGGTCAGCACTAAGAATTTTTTCAGGCGATTATATTAAATATTGAAAAAATGTCAGAATATTTTTTAGAGAGGTGACGAATTTATTTCATTGAAACTCGAGGCCTGTGCGAGGATGGTCGCTTTCGGAGTTCTAATGGATAAATCTTGATTCCGTTTCAAAAAAGAAGTAAACCAATCCGAGGTTGCCATCGATTTGTCGCTCCAAGATTGCGGCATTTTGATTCCCATTTTTTGCCATATTGAAATGCGAGTTGACGAACTTCTTTCAGAGATAGACCGTAATATATTGTTGCAGGACTCCTTGGAATCAATACAACCCTTATCTCCAAGGTTAGCCATGGGGGTGCCCGCTAGTCAAACTTGGAGTGAGTTTTTAGGACGGTATTTTCAACGGAGAGACGGGATTGAATCAGGGGTAGGCCAGGTTTTTGGGCTGACGTACCCTCTTTATCTGATAGCTGGCCATGGGGGTGCCCGCTGGTCAAGTATCAGATGATTCCTTTTGGGATGGGAATGTTCGGATGGTAATATTCCCCAGGTTCTGGAAATCTTCGCCAGGTTTGATCCAGGATAGGTCGGGGTGAGCCGAAGAATCCTTTAACTGAGCGTACGGCTGTAGGGGTGCCTGCCAGTCGTACTCCTAGTGGATCTCCCCTGAAGAAGGCGTCCAGGTTGCCTCCTGGTCGCTCTGCTATGGTAGTAGCCCGCTAGCAGAGAGACCAGTTGAGTTACGCTGATTTGCAGTCGAGCTGCTCCTCAGCGAACTGATTAAATATGCCACGATTCGGTGCTTTTAAGCACTTGTAATTACGTAATGACTAGTCGGCGGATGGTAGGGGAAGCCGCCTGGTAGAAATCTCGCCCCGCCCGCTCGGTGACGTGAACTGATAAGAGATAGCGATAGAAGG